>JACEFZ010004601.1:0-5000 GCA_014155875.1 Cepaea nemoralis
CCATTCTGTCTTCGTAGCTTAGAGGGATAGGAAACGGTTAGGAGGATGGATGATGATAGATCAAAAGGAATCTTTTTGGTGAAGGACAGATGGGTAAGCGAATCCGAGGGTCAGCTTACTATGGTACCAAAGATGTATGCAGGCGCGGACATGATCTGATACAGGCGTTAATAATGCACACTGGGAGAAGGTCGCCGCCTGAACGTGGCATGGAGGGCACACTTTCAGAACTGGAATGACGACCAAATAAGAAAATAAATTGCAGACGGTTCCACACGGAACGATTGGAATATAAGATAGACGTGCATGATGAATCGCACATATGTTCCATGCATCTCTGTGGAAGAACAGTTACCAGCTGAATAGGCAGTTATCAGGACCACATTCGCAACCACCCATGGTAGGAAGTTATATATTGTTTGAAGCACAATGTAACAAATTATCGTCTGTCTAGACGGAGGGCCAATATATATCAATCATGTCACCCACATGCGAGAAGCTATGTGACTGCTCGTTACAAAGATGTTTGGCGAGTCCTAAGACAGATAAAGAACAACTGTGACTCCTGGACTAGCCGAGTAAAATTGTAACATACACACGACAACGACAATCTTATAAATATGATATATATATTGATATATATATATACATATTGATATATATATATATATATATATATATATATGTGTGTGTGTGTGTGTGTGCGGTGTGTTGTGTGTGACGAGCGGCGCGCGCGGCTGTGTGTGTGTGTATGTGTGTGTGTCCTGATCCACATGAAGTCTATTCTAAAACTAATTGCTAATATAATTCTCTCTCATGATATGACATTGACATAGACATGACTATACGACGATATTAATGTTTTTCTGTCCTACAACAGGCTGATGGATTAATTTAAAGTACCTGTAAACAAGTTGCAGAAACACGAGAAAGCAACAGAGTGACGAGTAGTGCTGGAGCAACACCGTTAAAACAGATGAGTTAACACTTTATTTCTTTGATTGCAATTCTTCTTCCTTCTTCTGCGTTCATCGGGATGATTTTTTTCGGATGTGACTGCGTTGTGCCTGTTTACAGCGAGCTGCGTTCTTGCGCCGTTAGGCCAACACATCCGACTTCTGCGGGCATTTGTTGACCGGGTTAACCTTCCAGGGGTGATTGCAATTCTAAATAGGCACTCATTTGTTTCACGCAGGTAAATTTGATGTTACATTTTGTATCATTACTAAAAGGTAATAATCAACCAATATATTTAAAAAAATAATTCCCAAGGGATATAATTTGTTTGTGTACATAACTATTTTTTTTTAATTACAAAATGTCGACTCTAGAAAAGTGTATCGGTTAGGAGAAAACTAGGTTACACAGGAGATAAGTTAGCACAGTGGAGTGAAAAAAACACGTGCAGATAACGTGCTAAGAGAAGAGAAAGAACAGCACGACAAGATAGAGCTTTAGAAACGTGAACAAAAGACAACTGAAATTAGACTAACATTCAAACGAAAGAAATAGAGGCAGCTAACAAAAGTTAGAAATATAGGCAGCTAACAAAGCAATGAAGCGGCCATAAGACAGAAGAACTGGAAGTAGAGACTAAGAAAATTGAGTCAGAAACACAAATGAGAGTAAAGCAATTAGAAATTGATTCTAACGTAGAGATTTCAATGAATAAATTAAAAAGTAGGGAAGAAGAACAGAAATTTACCAAGTTCAAAGGAATAGTAAAGCCCTTTTGTTCTGGAGACTCCATCGACGCATGGACAGATAATTTTGAATGTTTAATGCAATACCATGAATTGCAAAGGAGAATTGGGCCTTTATATACATGCGAAATTTAGCTTTAGAGCCATTGAAAGTAATAGAAACGATACCTCAAGATTTAAGAAGAAACTATGATTACATCAAACAGAGAATATGCAACATTTTCATTAGACACTGCGGGATATCAGATGCAGTTTGCTAAATTAAGCCCAAAAGCTAATCAAACATTCATAGATTACGTCTTAACAACACAAGATGTTTTCACTAAATGGATTAGTCAGCAAAAGTAGAGAAAGCTTCGATAAATTAAAGAGTCAATGATTATAAACAAAATTATAACATCATTACCAACAGCCTCTCAAAATTTTTACAACAAAGTGATGTCAACTATTCATGTACATTGCACAAACGGTAATACATTTCTATCAGCAAACAGAGACATCTTTATTCTTAATGATAATCAGAATGACGTAGCAGCTGCTATAAATGTAACAAAATCAAAACATATCAGAATATGGAATAAGCTAAAGGAAGGTACTCAACATGTAAATATTGTAGATTAGGACACGATTATTACTCGATGTGTGATAAAACGCTAATTATAAACATCACCTAGAAAATGAGGAAAACAAGCAGAAAACAAAGCGTACAGAGTACAAAAGAGCTGTTAAATGTTCTTTTTCCGGGCATTTGGCCACTATTCCTCTAATTGTGAGGGTCGACGCATGCTAAAAGAAGCAAATGCTATTTTATTGATACCTCTCAGATGAAGATGAGAATGATTCAGAGAATGAAAGCCAGCATGAGAATGTTAATGCTTTAGAGGTTATAGAAGTATTTTACTTGGATGAATGTAACAACTGTAAAAAACTTCATTCAGGCAATATTTTAGAGTGTGGGCACAACATCCCAATCACAAATGAAAGTGCCAACGTCGCCTTAACATCTAAAGGCAAACTAGACTTCCACAAAGGCTTTATAAAGAAACAGCCATGAAAAATCGTTCGCGATAGCGCAGAGACCTTGAATGGGGTCAGAAAAAGATTCATACAAGACAATGACTACATAGGAGACTTTGTGACATGTCGCACATTTGCAGGCAATATTGAAAAATATCCTCTGGCACTGATAGCAATTGACACACCATTCTTATCAGGTCGTGTAATCTACGCGGTATTGGATAACCCGTGCGCAGATCTTATTATTGGGTTTCTTCCCGATGTCAAATATTGTTCCAACAAAGCCATTAAAATCTGTGAACAAAATTATTGCAACAATGAGGCAGTAAAGAAACCTACTGCAAGTGAACAAAATTATAAGTACCAAAGAGAGTACAAACAAGTAAAAACTCCAAGGGAGACTACCAGTGACGAAACTATACAAGAAACAAATAGTGTGCATTATACTTATTCTGCCCAAATTTATGAGGTCAAAGTGACAAATCAAACAGTCACCAGATTACTGACAAAACTACAGAATTTGTCACCATTTCCAAAGTAACATCACAAGACAACAACCATGCATACAAACAGTATGCAAATAAAACAACGCAAACGTTCACCTTAAGACGAAAACTAAACTTTCCAACTACCGCATACAAACAAACCGCTTTATCGCAAAAACATAAACAACAAACGACTTTTCTCAACACTCAACAGTAGGGAAACAATTTACAAGGTCATCACAGAGTTACCACCCACCAGGTGTACTGACAGCGACAGCAACACTGTCTCTAAGACACACAACGCAACCGACAGAGCTAAACACCCAAATTCACCTAAGTTTAGATCTAACTTGGGCATTCTTCTTACCAGAGGGATAATAATTACTTCCCTTAGGTCCTTGACAAAATTAGTACAAACTAATTAAAAGAATACACCACACAGGAGTGGAGGAGGGGAAGTATGTCATGGTCCTGTAAGGGACATAAGAAAGGATAGATGTTAGACTTAGAGACATGGGTGAGTAAAGGGGAATAAGAATAGTCTAGATGCTGAAAGACCGGACTGTACCCATGAAGGACAGGTCATCATGAATTGAACTACGCAGTACGCCTAGTCTCAACCCGGCGTATGCGAGACATCTGACTTTCCACGGGTTGCACGAGGGGCAACCACCTCGTGACCACTGGGCAGTCGAGGAGAAGTCAGACGGGCTTGGGACTTGACTGAGAGAGGATGCGTGTCTGAAAGTGTGGCAGGATAGACTCTACTTAGCACTTCAGGATTTGAATAGCTGAACCGTGTGACTTGTGCTTGTGTGTGTGGCCGCGATACGAGAGCGGAGTGGCTTTATTGTAATGTATTGCTGAATGATCGCCACATTGTGATATGTTATGAATGTGTGCGAGAACGAACGCTGATGAGACACTATCGTTAATGTGATTATATCCTAATGTAATAAATTATACCTTATTGACTCATGCGTTGACGTCTCATCTATGCTCGCACTATTTACCTGTCTTGAACCCTTCACCTTTAAATACTTCTAGACGCTGACAAACCTCTACTGAAGTGGATGTCTATTGATGAAGCCCTAGATGTTGAACGGGAGTATTTAGCTACTATTGTTGGATTTTTAACTGAAGACAGCCCTTGAGGAACATTTCTCCACACTTGTGAAATGTTGGAGTTGCTAAACACTCTACCATTTTTGTGATATTTGACAGTGTTATGATCCTTCTGTGGTCAGACTGGGTGATCAGATTGAATGAAAAATATTATGCTTCTATTAATAGATGCAACCGGCTCTGTGGAGAAGGAAGTTTCCTGCGCAATTCGTAATCCCGCACCCCGCATTCCAGACACCTCTGCGGGCGATTTGAAAACATACCCCCTGATTTTCATACAATGGTATGCGTGCTGGTCGTTCAGAAAGCAGTGGCAAAATACTGAACGTAAACTTGCCAAGTAATCACAAACAATTTTTAAAAAAATACGGGGGTTGACTGTGACGTCCTGTAAAGGATGTGCAATTAACTTTTTTTTTAAATAATTGCAGCTCCTTACATCGTGAAGCCAACCGAAGACCTGAGGACGCAGTATCCAATAATGGTACCGCTAACATGCATTGCATAAGGAAGCTACATTTATGCAGATCCGGGTAGTGATATGATACAAAGAGGAGGCCGCATCAGGCGGCACCGTAAGGGGGCGGTATAAGCAGCGAAATCACAAAACAATTCGAACAATTCAATAATTAAACATCTTTACGCAACGCTTTTCTATAATGGTCTATGT